>JARHVA010002495.1:612500-662500 GCA_037957365.1 Torreya grandis
ACATACTCTCATATCTTTTTTAATAGACTGTATTAATTATCTTTTTAATATCTTGTATAGGTATATTTCATAAAAAAATAAAAATAAATAGGGAAGTTAATGTATTTAATACTACCTAAATATTTTTATGGGTTTAAGATACACTTGTATTGCTCATTTTTAATATAATTAGTGGGTAAATTTTAATTGGTATACACTTATCCATAAAACATTATGACATGATATTATCAATTAAGTATTTGCTTATTTATATTTTAGTTAATAATAGGTAATTATTATCAATAAGAATACTTGTTTTAAATGTAATTTCTCTCCAAAAAACTCTAATCTTAACCCTATTTTTTCATATAAGAAGACTTGTTTTAAAAGTAATTACTCTGCAAAAACCTTAATCTTAACACTATTTTTTCATATATATAAGAGCATAGAGGATTAAGGGGTGATAAATATTGTGAAATAAAGTTTAGGCCAAAACTATTGATGTAAAATAAATGCAATTTTATAATAAAATTATAATAGTTTTAAAACAACTCCAATAAATTTAATACTTTACATCTTAAGATACAATTATTGATTGTAATTATTTTAATTGAAAAACACTTTTATTAATTATACATAAAATATTATAAATAATTATTAGGAAATGGTGAAATGGAATCATGCCCCTTAAATACATATAGTAGTAAGTATGATACACATATTTAATTTATATTATTTTAAAAAGATTTCTTGTAAAATATTAAACTTTTTAAAACTGTTTCTTCTCCAATATTTTCATTATCATAATATGTTTATTGATTATGGATTTAGATTAGGTTTTTATTATTATGAAATGGTGAAATGGAATCAAACCCATTAAAAACACATCATAGTAAGTATGATACACACATTTAATTTATGTTATTTTAAAAAGCTTTCTTGTAAAATCTTAATCTTTCTAAAATTATTTCTTCTCCAAGACTATCATTATCATAACATGTTTGTTAATTATGGATTTAGATTATGTTTTTATTATTTTGTTTTCTCATGTTGTAGTTTAATTAAATTATTATGTGGCATGCATTATAATTTTTTTCTTGCTATGATATTGTCATCTATTGAGGGGCATAATAAGTAGCAAGCGCTTAAAACTAAACTAATTTATTTTTTCATTTGCACATTTAACTATCATATTAAGGTTAAGGAATGAGGTAAATTTACCATTTATCCATGCATAATTTTAAAAAAAAATTAATGATATTTTCAAATTCATAGACCTACAAAATAGATTTGTAAAATCAATTTCTTCATATCTGTTATTTTCTAGGTCTAACCACATAGTTCTAGAAATAACCCTACTCTTATGAAAGCATCCATACAATTTAAGGATTAGTATTTGTTCACTTAATTTTTTATAGGTGTGATTTATATTATTGTCTTGGAATTTTTAATATTATTTGATCATACTGATGACTATTTAAAAATTTGTGGAAAAATATTTATTCTTCTAAACCCATATCTTTTCATTTTTCATAGTAATAAAATTAATCATGTAGTTAAATATTATTTTATCATTTTAATTATAGATTTTTTATTTGAAATGTTTATGAATAAATGTTATACAATTTAAATTAGATGAATTTATTTACCAAAAAATAATTGAACACTTATTGAATTTTATGCTCTTTATTCATCTTGTTTCATGGTTTTTATATAGCTAAATTTAATTAAGGTTGTTTGATGTGTTTCTTCCCAAAGGTTAAATTTCCTTTTATATATAATTAAATATTAATTTACTTGTTTCCTATGTTTAATTATATTTCATGTTATTATATATAATATCTCTATATCTATTGTGTTTGTTGTGCTTCATCCCAAGACATAAGTCATTTCAATTTCTACAAATGTATTAACTGTATTGTGATTTAAATGGCCACTACTTTAGATTTAATTATTTAAGATGTTATAAATTATTCTATTTATGTAATGTTTCTTCATAAATATTTAAATATTTTTTTACTTTATTTTGTATTTAAGTGATTTAAAATAATGTAAAACTATAAATAATCAAAATATGTAAAACATGGCAATAATGCACTAATCTGAATTGATATATATATATATATATATATATATATATATATATATATATTACACTATTTCAATTTCAAATTGACATGGTACAAGGGAGCAATGTAATTAGTTATTTTAATTTTCCACCATGCATAGAAGGTCTTTTTGTACCTATAAAAATATTATGACTATTTTATCAACTACTCAACCCTAAAATAGAGGTTGAAGACTTCTCTAGGTGTTTTTAACAAACTTTTACCTCTAGGTAGATAACACTCTCTAGGGTCTACCTATAATGTCCATGGGTTATGTGCAAGTTTGTAACTCCTAAGACACTTGGTTAAGTGAACATATTTGGAATAAAATTATGTGGAAATTTAATGTAACATGTACATGTTATCGACACAATATGTATGTGTAATTCCCATAACACATATGCATTATTTCAAACTAGTCTCAGAATCACTGAACCTAAACACATACACATTATATTTGGTGAACATAACATGCACACATTATCTTTACTTTTCATAAAATATAAAAATAATCTATTGGAAGGGGAGGATGTTTACTAAAATAAATGTTAAGTATAAGGAATATATTTATATTCCTTATAATTTAAAAATATTTTAGTAAATATAAGAAATTAGGGTGACTCTGCATTTAATAGAGTTGGTGTCATAGTTACACACCTTATAATGTGGGAGAGATTTTTTAAAAATCCAATATGGTTAGTACTTATGCATTTTCAAGGTCTTGATATTGAGCTTAGAGATTTTAGAGCATAACTTTTATACATGATGTCCATTTTTGGTAAACATATAGTCATTTTTTAAGTTTTTATGCCTTTCAAATTATTTTTGACATTTCTAAGAGTCCTAGGTTTGTCAAAATTCAAGTTTACAAACCACTCAATTTAAATTCAAGCCAAAATAGTGTGATTTGGATAACATAGGTCATATTGACGACTTGCACAAATAAAACAACCACTTTATGTTAATTTCACTTATTCATCATCCATCATTCATCCCTAATCACTCCCTCCTTGTCTTTTATCATCCCTATTCACTATCTCATTGACCCTCACCATTCCTCATCATCTCTAATGACTCCCTAATTATCCTTAATTATTATCTCATTGACCTTCACCACCCCTCACCATCCTTAATCCTTACTTCATATTCCCTCATCATCTCTAATCACTCTTTCCTCATCCCTCATCATCCCTAATCACTCACTCATTGACCCTCACCATCCCTCATCATCTTAAATCACTCCCCTATTATCCCTAATCACTCCATTAACTCTCACCATCCATCACATCACCAATCACTACTTCATCATCCCTCATCATCCTTAATAACTCCCTCCTCATCCCTCATTATCTTTAATCACTTCCTCATTGAACCTCACCATCCCTCATAATCCCTAATCATTCCCTCATCCTCCCTAATCAATCCCTCACTAAACCTCACCATTCCTCATCATCTATAATGACTCCCTCATTTTCCCTCATCATATCCACTCACTTCCTCCTAATCCCTTCTCATCCTTAATCACTCCCTCAATTAGTATCTTCTACTTGTGCCCAATTGTCTTATCTTATTATTCTAAATTTTACTCACTTAAATAAGGCCCAAATAAAATCTTCTTTCACTTATCCTCTTTCACTTAAATAAAGAACTAAGAGATATCGTTTCATTATCTAGTGGGATTTGAATATCTATATAGTGATCCACACCTAAACCATGGAAAGAGTGTGCATCTAGAGCCTCAAAATAGAATAAATAGGCAGGAAAAAAATTAAAGAGTTGGATGCAATTATATTCCTTACATATATAGATTCATATTTGGTCATCTAAGTATCCTAGTCCCAAAGATGAGAATCTAAATTTGTGTGTGTGTGTGTGTGTGTGTGTGTGTGTGTGTGTGTGTGTAGATAAAGGTGACTAGAGACTAGTTGAGAGTTCCCATCCCAACCCCATAATTTATTTATTATTTTCTCTATATGTCATTAATCATATGTCTATAGTAGACAAGATTTATGTATAAATAGATAGATGAATATATATAGGTAGTCACCAATATGGTAGAGTGTGTTCCAATCTAGTCGCTGATAAATTTACACCCAACCTGAGCTATACCCAACTTGATATACTAAGGGAATTAATGGAATATGCCTTGATCTAGTGTATTGAGAAGGGATCACTTAGAGTTTTGGCATGGATCAGTGGCCCTAAATTCTAAACTAGGGCCATGCTTTAATTTGATTATTCCCCAGTCCCTAATATAATATATTAAAAGATAACATAGGAATAGGGGCCCTACCATAGATATATGAGGGAACCATTCGTAAGGCCATACCTTGATCTCAAATTTTCCTTTCCTATTAATGAAATTTAAAATTTCCTACCTACCTCATCTATGCCAATTAGTAAGTCAATGGAGCCTTGAATTTTTGATATATATCTATACTTCACCTAATAGAATATCAAGGGAAGATTTCCTTCTCATTGGGTAGGAAGGGAGTAAGGCATAACTATCAAGGAAAGTTTACCTTCCTAGTGTTTATATTTGATTTTCTTCTATATTAAGTCATGACTATAAAGGGAAGTTTAGTTTTTGATATATAGTTTTGTTCTTACCCTAACTACTTATTTATACCCTAACCAATAAGGTAGGGGAAGATACCTTCAAAATATATAACTTTGTTCTTGTCATAACTACTTTCCATTTCTAGAATAGATTATTAGCTATCAATGAAAGTTTAATTCTTGATTTATAGCTTGCATATATTATTTCCCTACCTACTTAATTATGACCTAATTAACTTATATTGATGCTAATAAAATATTGCTTCATAATAGATATAATGATAAATGAAGTTTTGAATGATGTTACACATGTAATAGATATATAGTATTGAGTGTGACCTACCTAATTTACATATTTAAGTATGCCCTACCTGATTAAATATATGATCCATATCTTGATCTTGATTATGCCCTACATAAATACCTGATCCATATCTAGATATTGACTATGCCCTACCTACATATCCTTATTTACCTACATACTTGAGGATGCCCTACTTACATTATCTTAATTTATTATACCCAACCTACCTATCCTTATTTCCATACCTACTTGAGTATTCCATACCTAACGAAATACCCAAGCCATTTATTGATATTGAATACTTATATCTAATCCTAGATGTATATATATTACCTAACCATATCATTAATACTTGATACCTAATTTAATACCTAATTAAATACCAAAGGCATATCTTGAAAGGATAAGGGGAATTCTAACCAATTTATAGTAAGGAATGACTAGGGACAATTGGGCACAAGTGAAATTCCACTACACCCACCATAAAGGTATTAGAGGGAGTGATTATGGATAAGTAGGGATGAGGAAAGAGTGATTAGGGATGGTGAGGTATGATAATGGTCAATGATGGAGAAATTAGGGATGATAAGGGATGAAAGGGAGTGTTTAGGGATTATGATGGATGATGAGGGAGTGACTATGGATGATGAGGGTCAATGAGGGAGTGATTAGGGATAATGAGGGTTGATAAGGGAGTGATTAAGGATGATGAGTGATAATGAAAAATTATTGTGCCATACGTATCTATAGGGGTAATATGTATTATTTGGGTGGCCTTATCTACCCAATATGTGCAAGATTCATTCATTCCATTCTTTCCTATTGAATGGGCACTGAAACACATATCTCAAATGAGGGGGAATTGATTGATCCATATATTAAAAGGAGAGGGGACATTATAATATATATATAGTCAAAGAAGTGGCTAGGGATGATTGGGCACAAGAAGAAACCCACTACACCCACCATAAATGCATTAGAGGGAGTGATTAGGGATGAGAAAAGCTATTAGGTAAAGAAAATATATATATTGAAAAGGAAATCTTCCCTTTTATTACTCCTTGACATAGATTAATTAGGTAGGGAAACCTTCCATTTTCTTATATTGGATAGGACATGTTGCATATCAAGGTAGGACCTTTAGAATGGTGAAACCCATATATCCATGGTGGGGGATCCATTCCTACACTATCCTTCGATATATATTATTTGGAACTAGGGAATATTCAAAGCAATGTATGGCCCTATTTTGGGATTTAGTGCCCACCATCTCATGAGAAAAATCTAACTGTCCCCTCCCTAATACACTATATTAAGGCATACTCCATTCATAGATCAAGTTGGGTATAAATTGAGTTGGGCTGGAAAACAAATTCTACATATTAGAACATGCTTTATCAAATCTGTGATAACCTAACTATCTATTTGGAAATCTAGTCTACTATGGACATACTCTCAATGACATATAGATAAAATGAGAAGTCAAATATGGGGTTGGGATTAGAATGTTCAACTACTCTTCAGTCATGCCTATCTATATAGATATAAATTTGGATTCTCAACTCTGGGATTGGGATTTTTAAATGAACAAATATTAATCTATATATGTAAGTAATATAAATTCATCTAAAACTTTTCCATACCTACTTCATCTATTCCAAAGAGTAAGGAATGGGAATATTTCCTTCGTAACACATGTCTTTGCTTCACCTAATATAACATATCAATGGAATACTTTTTTATCAATAGATAACAAGGGAATAAAGCATAGATATCAGGTAAAATTTCCATTCCTAATATCTATCTTGGCTTTGCTTCTTGATTAAATCATAATTATTAAGGGATGGTTGCTTTTTGATAGATAGAATTTTTCTTACCCTACATACTTAGATACACCCTACTTGATAAGGAAAGGGAATCTTATTTCCTAAATATATAACTTGGTTCTTATCCTACCTAATTTCCATACCATAGGATAGATCGATGTCATATTTATATGTATTTCATGATGTTGAGGTGATACATAATGGAATAAAAGTGTGGGTAATATGATGTGATGGTTAATTCATACCTTATTAATATAATAGTTAGTTTCAACTACTTGACATCATTGAATTGACTTCATTATGTATGGGTTTCAGTAGTGTGGTGGGGCCATTATTTGCATTTACCTTGATCATAAGTGGATGTGGTGTTTTTATGTCACTTTTATCCTATAAGGGACCTAATCACAATTAAAATTGACATGAAGGGGTATCTCAGATGCCAAATCCGAATATATACATACATATATATATATATATATATATATACACACACACACACATACATATATATATATATACACATACATACATATAATTTCATACCATGCTTTATTTTCCTGCCTACCTATTTATTTTGTTTTAGGGCTCTGGATACACACTCTCTATGGTTTAGGAATGCATCGCCATATATTTTTGAATCCCACTAGACAATAATGTGATATCTTTGAGTTCCTTATTTGAGTGAAACATGATGAGTGAAAGAAGAGTTTTCTTGGGTCTTATTTGAGTAAGAATAATTTGGAATTGGAACATAATCTAATCAGCCACATGCGATAAACCATTTCACCTTCCATAAATGTATTTAAGGAAGTGATTAGGGATAAAGATGGATGAGATGGGACTGAATAGGGATGATGATGGGTGGTAAGGGTCAATGAGGGAGTGATTAATAATGATAATGGAGTGAGTAGGGATGATTAGGGATGGTTAGGGTCAATGAGGACGAGGAGAGAGTTATTAATAATTATGAGGGATTATGGGGAGTGATAATTAATGATGAGGGATGATTAATGCATGATTGGGGATGATGAGGGACATTGAGGGTCAATGAAGGAATAATTAAGGATAAAGAGAGAGTGATTAGGGATAATGAGGGAGTTATTAGGGATGGTAAGGGTTAATGAGGGAGTGATTAGGGGTGTAGAGGGATGAGGATGGATTGATTATGTATTTTTAGGGATGAAGTTGGATTGATTAGGGATGACAAGGGATGATGGAATTATTAGGGATAATGAGGGATAGTGAGGGTAAATGAGGTAGTGAATAAATATGATGAGGGAGTATGAGAATAAATTAGGGAGTAGTTAGGGACAATGAAGAATTAGGAGATTGATTAGGGGTGATGAGGTGTGGGGAAAAAGTGATTGAGGATGAGGGAAGGATGATGAGAAAGTGAAATTAACACAAAGTGGTCATTTGATTTTCCTAGGTTATGAATGTGACCTATGTTTCCCCAATCACACCACTTTGTATTGAATTCAAAGTGAGTTGTTTGTAAAATTCAATTTTAACAAACCTAAGACTCCTAGAAATGTAGTAAGAAATCTAAAAGGGAAAAAAAAAAAAATTAAAATGACTATATGTTTACCTTGTTGTCTATGAGGATGGTGAGGGTGAATGAGGGAGTGATTAAAGATTATGAGGGAGGGATTAGGGATGGTGATTTTAAATGAATGAGTGATTAGGGATTATGAGGAATGAGGATTATTAGGGATGAGGATGGAATGATTAGTGATAATGAGGAATAATGGAGTGATTGTAGATGATGAGGGATGATGAGGTTCAATGAGGGAGTCAATAGGGATGATTAGGGAGTGATTGGAAATGATGAGGGATGGTGAGGTTAAATGAGTGAGTGATTATAGACAATGAGTAATGAGGAAAGAGTGATTAGGGGTGATGATGGATGAGGAGGAAATGAGTAGGGATGAGGGATGGACAATAAGCAATTGAAACTAACACAAAGTGGGAATTTGATGTGAAAAACTCAATAATTTCATCTATGTTTCCTTAATCATACCACTTTGGATTTAATTCAAAGTGATTGGCTTGTAAACTTCAATTTTTACAAACATATGACTACTATAAATGTCAACAAGCAATCTATAAGGCAAAAAACCTAAAAAGTTACTACATGATGGTGAGGTTCAATTAGGACAAGGAGGGAGTGATTAAATATAATGAGGGATGAGGGGGAGTCATTAGGGATGATGATAAATGGTGAGGGTCAATGAGGGAGTGATTAGGGATGATGACAAAGTGATTGGGGATGATGAAGGAATGTGAGGGTTAATGAATGAGTGAATTGATATGATGAGGGATGAGGAGGTAGTGATTATGGATTATTATGGATGAGGAAGTAATGATTAAGGATGATGAGGAATGATGAAGCAATTATTATGGATGATATGTTAAATGTAAATATCAAATCCATTCATATGAAAATGTTAATAACAATATTATTTATCACAACATTCTACTTACAAATATTATTATATTTCATGACATACATCATCAATAACATTAGAAAAATATTATTATAGCTAAAATATTATCTTAATCATAGTATTATCTACCTTTTCAAAGACTCATGTGAGAAATTCATGATGCAATGTCTCTATGGATAAACTAGGTATGTAATAAGAAGAATGATGAGCATGTTTCACCTCATATGGATGATAATCAATATGATGAATTATTATTGAAATGTGACTAATATAATTATATCTATGGAATGGCATGGGTCAAGGGGAAGGTTGGACCATTATTTGTGAATTAATTTGACTACTTTGTTGAGAAGGTAATGGCATAAGCCATGGGAAGTTAAAAAATGTTGATGTAGTACTCCACATTTATATATGTAAATGTGTAGAAAATTGATGCCAAAGATAATAAACATCTACATGTTTAGAAATATAATTTATAGGTATCTTAGGTGGAGGAAGGTTCTTATCAATATAGGACTTTATGGTTTATAGATGAAGTGCATCAATGTACTATCACAAGTATCAAAAATGAGTAGAGGTGTATGTGTTCATGCCATGAAATCAAAAAATGTATTTAGAAGTATTTGATGATGGGGGTTGACTATATATGGTATTGTTGGAAACTAGTGCTTGATATTTTACTAAAAATATCTTATATTCATGAAAATAATTGTCCCAATAACCAACAACCTTATGGAATCCACAATCTGGCTCATCCTCCCATCACGTAAGTGGGGAATCAAGCATGGGAAAAGTCAATACTTTATCAACATCAGTAAGACATCTCAAATTTGTTTCACGATGAGGCTCAATAGATGCAAGAGAAGACCTAAATATGATTTAGATTATTTTTTCCAACATCTCAAGAAGGTGTATGATCTAAGTATCATAAAATCTAGTGAACCAAAATGGTTTTGTCAAGGAATTATCAAGAATCATAATCCAAAGTAGATATAAAATGACTAAATCATTAGTATCAAGTATTTGATGCATCTAAAACCTATGAAAATAAAGTGAAGATGAAATAATGGTAGGTCAAGTCAAGGAAAAAGAACTACATTAATAGAATTAATACTATGAAAATGTAAATACTATTTAAAAAATAATGATATCATAGTATTTATCAGTTGAGAAAGGATGAGGATTGGGTTGTTTATGAATCACTATGGTTGCAAGAATGTCATATGTTTAATTTTGATGAGACCTAGGTCATAAAGAAGGAGGTAATTAAGAAATTATATGTAAAGGGATATCCCCTTACATATAATTAGGTTCATCATTGTTATAATCTAATAGGTCAAGTGATATATTTCATACAAGTTCATGGTGTCCATTATGACCTCTATTATAATTAACTAGATAATTTAATCATTGATATTCATGAAAATGAATGCTTAGTAAAGGTTCAAGGTTGGGTAGTTTTAAAACACCATGTACTTGGAATTGTTCAAAATTACAAGGGTTTGTGTGGCCTATAATGTTATATATATCACCATTATGGGGAAATTTGACACATTAGCATGATGACACATTTATAGCTCTCATGCGATGTGTGCAAAGTCGATCGAGTAAAATATTATATGATAATGAGAAATTAAAAATAATTAATTCAATATGAAATATGAGATGAGGGACCATGATGGGAAGCCTAACACAATATATATGAGGCATTAATCTTCTATCATATCCTTGGTACATGGTTTTTGTAGTTTTAAGGTTGCATTATGAGTATCCAAGCATTGTAATGAAGTCAAGGGATGTGAAACAAGTGAGAGAACCTTATTCAATCAAATCATACTTGACTTGTATATTACTAACTTAGACAATAATGAATAGCAGAGGATAATCCACACACGGTAATATTTCTTTAAGAATAACTGAATCAAATGGAAATTTGAGTGAGATGGAAGTACCTACAATTTTATCAATTTGTATAGATATTTCCTCATAATGTTGAAGAATACTATCCTTAGATGCAAACAAGATATATTATTGCTCCAAATGTGTAGGTTGATGGATGTTCATTTCAAATAAAAGTTTCATTAAATGATTCTAATGATGATGGGAAGTCCTCATAATTTATATAAATGGAATTTGAGATGGGATGCAAGAAAGTTAAATTATAAGACCCTATTCATAATTTCAAGCTAGAATAGTATCCAATAAAGGTGAATAATCTTCAATCGATTATAATGAAATAGGACAATAAGTGCATATAAACTAATGTTGATAGGAAGTATGATGTTTATACTTGGCTAGCATAGGTTGCCTAGGTGGATCAAATTGTGTTGAGATAGTTGATGTTGTTTATGGCCTAGTTGAGTTAAGAACTGACTCTCTTGAGGTGGTTGATTATATGAGTGGAGATGTAGGGACATAATTAAATTGATTTATGGTATTCAAATCAGTTATTTCCAAGCATGGAGAAGTTAAAAATATTATGATATCATATTCTTTAGTAATGGAAATATAGTGAGAATTAAATTATATTGTTTTATTTGATATAGTTTGGATAAATTGTAAAGGACTAGAATGTGTCATTTGCATAGATGTAGTGATATATGTGGGATTAAGAGGTGTTTCCATATGTTAAATATACATGAAATAATATGGATAATTATATTGAATGGTGTGTAAAGTGGGAAAGTTATTATAATTATAATGTGGATAAGGATCAGTATATGATATTACATGCCTCATGTTTTTCGTGTTTACTACATTTTCATCATTTCTTAGAGAATTAGGATAAAATAAATTTAAAACATTGGAGGTAGGATGTTGAGTAGTAATATGAACATTAGCTTGATTAATATCTTCATACTTAAATTTGGAATAATGAGATTTAACTGCCTTTTCATTTTCTTGTTTATGTTCATGAATCATACTTTCATGATCAAAATTTAGACCAAGGATAAATTCAAGAGAAAAGTTCCTAGTTTCCTATAGGTTTCATGAGAATGTATTGAGTTTACATGATACCAATAGAATTTCTATGGATCATACCAATGTTTGGTAGGGTGAGTAGGGTCAAGTTATTATGTTAAGGTTTAAGAATATGCTTTTGTATTATCGCCATGGAAATAGGTTTATGAAAATAAACATTATTTGTGTATGATGATGATAAGGGAGGTGGCTAGGAGGGACTTTTTTTGAAAGATGGGAATGGAGTTTCCTCATTTGGGGAACCGAGAAGAATAGAATAAATGGTGTGTATAGAGTCATAAGTTTTTATAACACCATCATTGGTAGCATGTTTTTCTATATATCTCATAATCATAAGGGTTCATGGCAAAGGTTGGTAAGGATCAAATTGTCTTATTATGAAGACTTTATGTTTATCTTGATCAAGGGCTTATTCAAAATATTTTGGATATGAATTCCTAACATGATATTGATGCTTGGGATGAAGAGAATTAGTGAACAAATGAATTAGGTTATCTTATGACATGTTGCATTCATTATTTTTAGATAAGGTTTTAGATATTTTAAGTACAACTTAAGTAGTTTCAGATTCTGCTTATTTACAATTAATAAAATAGGCTAAATGATTTTGAAGTAGATCATTGGTTTGAAATTCATAAAGTAATGCATTGACTAAGTCTTCTAAACTAGAGATAGTTTTAGACTTGATTTGATTGTACCATTCTAAAACACCATAAAAAAAGGTATAAGATAGAATTTTGGTAGAAGCTAAGGTATTAAACTTAATTCAATATTTGTAAATGTTGACAAAAGATTTAAAATACAAATCATGATCAATAGATCCATTAGAAGTGATAGTAAGAGTAATGCCTCTTATGTATATGTTTGAAATTTTAGGATTAATTATTCATTTGGAATATGATTGATGACCTTATTACGAAGTGGCGGTTGAGGAATAAAATTAACTTAAAATGAAATGTTTTATTAATCTTTGAAATGACAATATTATTTGATTTGCTTATGTTGAAAAATGAAAACATAGAATACTATATTAGTGTAGGATGATTTAGTTTTTCACACTATTATATAACTATATCGATGTTGGTAGATAAATTCTATGTAAATATAGATTTAAATAAGAAGAACAAAATAAAATAGACACAGTCAATAATTTTTCTTACAAATATGCAAACACATAACTATATCACTAGGGGTTAATGTAGTTTGATAAAGAGATAAAATGAATTTAGAACTAAATCATATAGTGTCAATATAGTATTCTAAGTAAAATAAGTTTTTATAGAATTAAAAATATAAATACATTACTAAATCAAGTTGATTAATAAAGTTGACCAAAAAAATGAGCAAACAAAAGTATATCAAACATGGTCTATATAATTGGGTAGAAAATAACTGGGTAAATAAAACTAGATTGGTTATGGTTGATATAGTTGTTTGGCTGAATAAAATGCATCTAAGTGTAAGACTATATCAACTAGCCTAATATGAAAATGAAATGTTAAAACTATATCAACCCACATTGATGTAGTTTAACAAAAACACATAGAAATTATATTAGATCAATTTATGTCAATGTAGGCTAATGAGAAATACAGATGAATAAACCTATATTGATACACATTGATATATTTTTATGAAAGATAAAAAGCAATGGTTAGTTCATGTTGGATTCACCAAAATGTATGGAACGAGATAGGATTGACCTATAACTTATCCTATATAAGAGATCTATATTCCAAGAAGGTAAATTAGATAGATCTAATTGATACTTTATTTATCAATATATGACCAAATGGATATCATAAACTAGAAAGAGGAGATATTATGACACAACATCAATACATAGGGTTTCAAATCCTCTTGGAATTTAATATAATGAAATAACCCTAATTGTATCTCTAATATTGGACTTAATCTAATCTAATATTACCAAGTTAGCTTCAAAAATAAGGGGGAAGGTTAAAAATAAACTATAAAGGGTAAATAACCATGGTCGGTAAATGAGGGACCAATTCACCTAATTTGGGAAATAATTTTTTTGAATAGATATATAGCCACAATAATTATAAGTGTAGAGGAGATTCAAAAAATGAGTTATACCTTCATTATCTAGATACTCAAACTAAATATTTATACCATCTAAGTCTTTTACATTAGAAAAATATCAATCAGGGCTATACCCTTTAGTTATAGACCTCTTTGTTGTTGAAAGAATCACACTCACTATCTCTATGTGCCTAATTCTTATCTCTTAGTTTGATCCATATAATTTTAATTACCTAGGTACCCTACACTACATAGAGATTAAACCTTGATAAACTTTCTTCACTTCCAATTTTAAATCCATACGTGTTTTCTAGCTTTTGGATGCTACATTCCATAAAGGGACACTACCATTGATGGTAATGTCTACATCATTATCTAGTGTCAAGTCAATAAAATTAATCCAAATTTTAAATGTTTTGAAACTTATAGGTCAACCTATTTGTCTTATTGAACCCTAGTGTGATATTTAAAAAAAAATATGTGGTATACATATAATTCTAAACCTTCTTATTATGCATATAGAAAATATAGAGTAAAAACCTAACAAAGCTCATTTAATCGAATAAACAACTAATTTATTCTTCCCTAGTCATCCATATTTATTCATTAATCATATGATAAGTGATATAAAAGGTATAAAACATCTAAAGAGAATCTCATGAGAAATATTTGTCAAGTTATAATTTATATCACTACATGCATCTTCTTTTAGTATATTGCACCCTTATGCACACACACTCCCACACATAGGAGAGAAATAAATAATTATAAGGCCCTCCTTGAAGTATTGGATATGTAGGTAGTGTTCATTGATATAAGGGTCATTGAGGTCAACTCAACACCATGAACACACTAACCCATTTTTAGTAAACTCATTCCAAGGGTGAAGAAGGGTGAATAGCTAGGGTTTTATCAATTAGAAAAGAGTGACAACATGTATCCAAAATATTAATACATTAGTATAAATGTGAAAATAAAATAAAATAATGAAATTTATCTCATCAAGAGATAATAATTATTGTATACTTGACACTTGCATCATAGTCAAATACTAGAATTGATGGTAATTTCTAGATTTGAAGTTAGTGTCTGTGATTACAAAAGAACAATTCCTATAATAAAAAAAATAATTTAAGATACTAATATTGCATAATTTACACATGTTTCTAATACAGATCTGCTTGCACATAATAAACATATCTATGTATCATTTCCCTTTAGTATTGGAATAACTTTAACATTTTACAAATTTGGTACATTCTATATTTAGCATATCTTAGTATATTAATCTAAAATATTCATTTAATAGATTCTTTAATCAATTATCCTATTTAGACTAGTTTATCACCCTTAATATTGAATTATTTATATATTCTTATCATTATTTGTATACAAACATCAAATTTAGGGTTAAATATTTGGTGAACCTAACTAGCCTCCATGTCTCCTTATGTAACTCCTATATTTAGATATAGTATTTATCCTCATGAGTTTCTTTCTAGATTTATTATTTTACTTGTATAAAACCTAGGTGTAACCCTAGATTAGGTGGGGTTTCTATTAAACACTTGTAGATTCCTCTTTTACCATATAACATGTATCAAATCAATGAAGTATTAAATCATATGCCTAATGAGAGTGTGAATGATGAAATAAAAAAAAAATGCTAAATAATTTATCATAAAAGATGATTTTGATCATGAAAATAATGAATATAATGTAAATAATGAACATGGATAAATATGTCAAGAGAAAGTTAAAGTTATATCTATGTTTCAATAGCATATTAATCAAAATCATGAGGATCTTGATAAGATCCTCAAAACCATATTGGAAAATAAAAAAATAAATTATTTATTCCTACCCTTGAGCACACCATTGATTCCTACATATAATTGGGGCACACATTATGTTTAAAAATTGTTGTTCCCAAAGGACCAAACTCCTATTGCTACATCTACTATGGGGATAGCGAATGCTTAAACTTAACTATAGTTTTCAATGACTATCAACTCAAATCATGTAAACATCACCTTTGGTGACTTCTCAGCTATATACTCTTAATACCAATGGCTCTATAGTGAAATATCTCCTCTAAATTATAAAATCTTGGGAAGACAATGTTACCAATATCTAAAAAAAATATTTAAATTCTCCTCATTATATTGATTCACAAGATGTGTTACATAATTTCATTTCACTTGAAATATATTTGCATACTTTTCTAACTAGTTTTATTTCACCCAAGTTTAGAATTTATAATGGCAAGAGTGATCCTAAACATCTTTGATATTTCTATGTGGCATGTATTTATTATGACTTGAATGATAAAATTATGACCAAATTATTTCCAAGGATCCTGAATGACTAGGTTTTAAAATGGTTCTAAGATTCACCAATACAATTAGTGAGAGAATTTAAACCTTGAGTGGATCAATAACTACCAAATTTATCTATGAACATCACTAGAAGGATGTCATGTGCTCAAATTTTAAAGATAAAACAAGGAACCAATGAATCTATCAATGAATATATTTTGAGATATAAAACATTGTTGCACAAAATGAAAAATCTAATGGTAGATAAATAACTTCAAGATATCTTCAAACAAAGTGTATTTTCCCCATTAAATGAGTCAATTTTTTTTGATAAGTTAAAATATGTTGATGACTTATGAGATATTATTTGAGATCATGAAATGAAGATTATTTCCTTGAAAAAACTAAATTATTTATAAAATAGACCAACTACATCTAATACTAGGTTTCATATCAAACCATGCTATAAAGGAAAACATATAGAACCTAAAAAGGAAATAATGACAATGGTTAACATAGTGTCAGAGAAACATAATCAAATCATCTTATCCAATTCATCTAAGAGAAAATTTACATGATTACTTGAGTCTACCATTTTTTTACTCAAGAAACTTGTGGAGTGTCATCTCATATCTCTCCCTCCTCTTATAGAGGTTGATATGAGTTGACCTCTACCCAAAGGATATGATGATAATGCATTTTTTGACTATCACCAAGGCCCAAGACATTATAATAATAGATGTTATACCTTGAAGCATAAGATCCAAGACATTATTGATGACTAAAATATTACCTTTGATGATCTTATAAGTGATTATGGGTCACAACTTGGTGATCACCAAAATCAAAAAAACATTTACTAGATCATTTTAAGAAAGTTACAAAAGTGAAAATGGCATACAATGCACATCTTCCTCCATAATATTATGGGCACCTAGTATATTGGGTTATTGGCACTTATACATTCATTGTACATCATATTATTTAGAGACCTTATATTACATTTGATGCCAATGAAATAATGAATGATGACTCATATCTTCAATCATTATTTATTCGAGTATGCCTTGAACATAAGACTATACATAATGTTATGATTAATAATGGTGCTTGTGATAATGTATGTAACATGAAATTACTTACACATTTGGGATATACACATGATGATTTATCCCCATCAACTAAAATAGTCATAACATTTGATGGAATATCACAACATGTTATTGGTGAGATTGATTTACATTTACATGTTGGTCCAGCATATGTGGTTACCACCTTTCAGTTATATAATATAATAGAGTATAAACACTGTGTAGTACTTTTCATAGTGCATGAGTGTTTTAAATACATTCATACCAACAAGGTAGTCATAGTTTCTAGAATTACATATCAGCATCCACTTAAACAAGAGAAGTTTATTCCAAGAAAACTAATTTTCTAGACTAATAAGGTTAATCATCCATGAAAAAGTAAAAAAAAATCAATCATATTTCCTAGGCAGCCAATACTTGATAGGCCATTGCACTTGAGACATGAAACAAATTACACATAATCTCCATATACTCCTACACAACATATTCAGTTACATAGAGAAGCTAAACAAGTTCTAATTAATTCTACTCCAAATAAATCAAAAATAAATACACAATGGGTTCCAAAAACCCCCAATCATTCTATTTTTTACCCATGACCACATCATCCTATTATAAATACACAAAGTACCATATATTATATAAATCTAGATACGACACCTATGGATGCTCATTGGAAGTACCACTGGTTTGATGTACCATATTTTGTGTTTGGAGATACCTATGAGAATACCTTGCATAGGATCATAGGAAAAAAAATTATTTTCAAATATTGAAAAAATCAAATATGCAAATAAAATATAAAAACAATCAAATAATCCAAAAATATTCAACATTCCCATGTTTCATTAGCTCGTTGACATCTATGTTGTTTTACATATGTTATTAGATTTCATATCATTAATTTATATAAAAAATTAGTTTCACTCATATTTTGAGTGTGATACAAGCATACCCAAACACATTATATATGATATTATAGATGTTGGACCCCTCCTCCATCTGCATCATATAGAATTTTGGGGGCATCTACTTCTTTAATCATGATCAATACATGTGACATATAATTTATGATCATTACATTATCATGTTTTAGCTTATATACTAATTACTACACATGTATATATCCATGCTCCTATATTTTACACTATACTTGATATGGTCTATTACATAACATGTTTTGCTAATTCATATATGTAGGGATTAGTATGATATGCTTATATTGGTTTCTTATGATTCATCTATTTTTCACTTACTTTAGTGTATTCCATTGATTTATAATTTATTGGTTATGTAACATTTTAATATGTTCTTTGATTTTTACTACATTTTCCATTCTATGTTTATTGGACATTTGAATATGTCATTCTATGCATATTAGGCATTTAGATATGTCATATCTTTGATTGTGTAGAATTTGAACAGGCCCCTTGTATGAGGTCTAATTGGAACATTATTTATAATTACATTGAGTGATCTTGTGTGTGTGATTTATTGTTTTTTGAACTTTTAATGTTACACTCTAGATGTTACCATGATCCATATCATACATCTTAGGACTTAATGCGATCACATACTATGAGCTTCATTGATATATCTACTTTAACATGGTATCCCTATATTTACATGATTCATACATATATTATATATAGCTTATGATTTTAAGGTAAGGCACCTACAGGTGTCTATCTCTCTCACCTCAAAAAGGGAGGTATATTAGTGGGGTCATGTCATAGAAACATGACCTTCACATTTTTCATAGATTCTAGATTTCAGTGGGGGCATTTCATAAAGACAAGAACACAAAATTTATACACTTTTTCAATATATCCATATTTACATGGGGGAATGTATTTAAGGCATGACCTCTACACTTTCATAATATCTATTTTGGTTTCATGATTCATATATACACTTAGCTTAGAATCCTATACATTGCACTATTTTAACATAGATATGTGATAGATTTTTTCGTATTTAAGACACATATAATCTATCTGATACATATTAGAGTTGAATATTCCATGTTATTTCTAAAAAATAATGTCAATTTACTAATTATACTACTCATTAAGATGCACTGATTACACCAAGGTGTACTATTATCAAGCCTTTTCTCTTACA
Organism: Torreya grandis; assembly: GCA_037957365.1. Classification (NCBI taxonomy): domain Eukaryota; kingdom Viridiplantae; phylum Streptophyta; class Pinopsida; order Cupressales; family Taxaceae; genus Torreya; species Torreya grandis. Next base: position 632,285 of record JARHVA010002495.1, read on the forward strand.
ACAACTAGTTCATTTTATATATTTAAGTGATTAAATAATTCAACCTCACAACATTTATAGGTTGGAGTGATTAAATAATACTATATCATAATATTTATAAGATAATTTGATTAAATCACTTACCCTCATTAGATTACATATTCACACTTGAGTTATGTGATTGATATATAATGATATTAATAGTTGCATCACAAGTAATCTTCACACTAGATATGGGGCATAATACCTTTCAATCCCCCTCTTAAATTATCCAAGGTTTATGTCTCGGCATCTTACATATCTAATGCTTCATAAATATGCATATTTACCAAGTTAAAACATCAAGATACAACATGGTTACATTGACACACAGGTGTACCCCTTTATTTCTCTCTTTATTCTCATGCATTTCCATTATTTAAAATTCTAGATTATATGCATTGATTTACATTGTAACATGCTCTTAATTATAGTTCATAAACCAGAAAAGAGCTCAAAGTGGACTCAAGAAAATGCAAGGTGTGTTTCACACATCTATGTACACTTTTTTTTCCTTTAAACTTATAATTTCATCCTCATGCATTACTATATTACAGTGGAATGTAGATACTAAAAATAAGTTTAAAGGAAATAAAAGTGTAATTTTATATAGCTCCCTACTACTTAAATGCTCACATTCAACATCTCAATATGTCTAAATCCTTATCTTTTAGTTTGATCCATATCATTCTGATGACCTAGGTACACTATACTACACAAAAATACTAAAACTTGACAAACAAACCTCACTATTAATTTCAAATCCATAGATAGTTTTTAACTTTATTGACACTACCAACTATAAAGGGATACTACCATCGATAATATTCTCTAGATCCTTATTTAGTGTCTAATTACCAAAATTCATTCAAATTGAAAATGTTTCAAAACCTATGGGTAAGCCTATTTGTCTTATTTAACCTTAAAATGAGATATTTTCAAAAAGTATGGTATAAATACAAGTCTAATCATTCTCTCTGTCAATATAATAAATACCAACCAAACACTTAATGAGGATCATTCAATAAATTACACAACTACATTATTTTTCCTTATTCATCCATATTTCTTTATGACTCAGGATAATTCATATAAAAGGTCTGAATCATCCAAAGAGGATCCCATGAGATATATTATTAAAATTAAAATCTATATCATTACACACATCTTAATAGAGTATATTTCACCCTTGTGCACACACACTTCCACACATAGTAAATAACTACATAAGTCTAAGGCTCTCCTTAGAGTATTGGCTACCTAGGCATTACTCAATGGCATAAAGGTCATTGAGGTCAGATTGAAACCATGATCCCACTAAACCACTTTTAATAAACTTTTTCTAAGGGTGAATAAGGGTGAAGAACTAGGTTTTGATCAATTAGAAAAGATCAATGTTGTGTATCCTATATATAAATACATTATCAAAAAGGTGATATAAAAAAATAAAACATAGAATTTAGTCATTAATATCTAGTCATTATTATATATTGGATACCTATTTCATAGTCAGACACTAGTATCGATTGTATTTTATAGATTTGACAGTAATGACCATGGATACATAAGTACAATTTATAAAATCTGATGACTAGTCTAGAATATTTATCCTGCATACTTTCCACATGTTTCTAGTCTATTATTACTTTACATAATAAACCTAGTTAAGTATCAATCCCATTTGGTATTGAAATTGATTGAACATATTCTAAATTTGGTACTTTCTATATTTAGTTTATAATATTATTATAATTTGAAATATTTATTTATATGAGTTTGTAATTAATTGGTTATTATAGATTAGTTTATCACCCTTGTAGTTAAACTATTTATATATTTTTAACCCTATCTATACACACATAAAATCTAATTTTAAATACACTTAATCTAGTAATTTTTCAAATTTTATCTACCAAATGAAATATCTAGGGTTAGAATATACTCACCTTGAACAAAACATATCAAGCCTCAATTCCCCCTTGGCCAATGGTGCTTTGTAAGAGATCATCGTGTTTATAAATATCACAAAGGTTGGATAAAAATACAAGCTAAAATTACTCCTATTACATCCAATACTCTTTAGTAAAATATTTTTTCATCTAAGATAATATCTAGGTAATGTCTTCTCCAAATGTAGACTCAAGTAGAATTGCGAGTAATGACAATGCGAAAATAATTGTTCCTCTCTATTTGATTGAAATGGGGACTTGTATTTATAGTAGTGAGTGATCCTAACCTTCCTAAAAGTTTTAGATGATTCCATTATCGAAACTTTATGTAGTTAAGCATATGACAATTTAACCATGAACTAGTTCGACCAAGGATGACCTAGTTTTGAGTGTTTGTCATAACATTCAGACTACATTATCCTGGGATGACTTGGATTAAAAATTGGTTGGAATAAATAAATTATACATCAATCTAGGTTGATATAATTAGACAATATGGATCTTTATATAGTTATGGGTTATAAGGAGGAATATTTTTTAGGGGATTAAGTATGAGGTGAGTATAGTGGATATATGCATGATAGATAAAATAACATTGTATCTTGTAAGGCACCAATGTTATACCCAACCACTTACCATTTTACTCCTTAATTCATGCACTTAGAGAGATTGAAACATGATAGGTTATTCCTAGATAGGAAGCATTAGTAACTGATGAAGTTTAAAAATATTTAGTGTATACACACTACACTAGATATGAAACATATGGAACCATTGACATGTATGAAGCAGATTATAAGAAAAAAATCATTAGTTAAAGGTGTTTATTAAAAAAATCCTTTCATCTAATTTCCAATAATCATTCCATCAATAAAACACTCTCATTGACTACAACACAAGCATTGGCAGTAATCAAATAAACCTCAAAAGTTCCTTTTACATGGAGGATCACAAGAAGAAATATACATATGTCCCAACCTACATGGTCCATTAGTAGCAAAAAATATAGTTATGTGTGTAAAATTATAAAGTCCTTGTATGGATTTAAATATGCTCCTTAATTTTGGCATGAAAATATCAACATGTTACTAATCAACTCTAGTTTACACATATACCCTTCAACCCCATAATCTAAACAAATAAAATACACAAAAAACTCTTATATTTTATTCTCTATGGTAATGAATAAATCATTACAAGAATTATACCAAGCATATTCATGATATGAAAGCATGGTTGGTGAATTAATTTGAGATGATCCACTTAGGCTTGTTACTGAATTAATAATTATAATAATTTATATCTAGTAGATTCATGATCTGAAATCATAGTTAGTGAAGTAATTTGAGATAATGAACTTGGGATTATTACACTTTTCCTTGGGTATTCAGATTACACATTATAATAATGGAATGCTATTTAATAAATCTAAGTATGTTTAATATATAATCTTTCACTTACCAATCCACACCAACTCCTTTTTGATCCAAAGCCAATTTTTCTACCTAGTGTTATTCTCCTTCGATTGATAGTACACTATACATAACAATTATGACTCATACTCATCTTGATATATCTTTTTATATGAGTCTTGTGTCACAATTTTGTTAATACCCTCATGATATCCATTTAAAATTTATAATGTGCATTCCATGTTATCTTTGTGGTACTACTAGTTCAAATATTGAGTTAAAGTAAAGAGGAAAATCTTAAATTTCTAGTTACACTTCTAGTGGAAAAATGATAGTGGTAAGTTACATAGATAGTGATTCAGTAGGAGTTACAAGTAATTTCTATTCATTTCAAGGATACAACTATCAAATTTTGGGAGTTCACATTAAGTGGTATTCTAATAAACATAACACTATTGATTTGTATAATAAATAAGTTTAGTATATTGAATTTGTCACTGTCACTCACGAGTTAGTTTGGATTCAATGCATGATTTGTGAGTTTATATTTATGTAAACCCAATCCATGATTATTTTATGTAATAAGTAGATTTCTATAAAAATTTATTTCAACATAATTGAGGACTAACACATAAGACAAATTGAGATTAATATGTAATATAACTAACAACTATGATAAAATAAGGTCATTGATCTTAAGTATTATTAGATAAATGATTAGGTTGTAGACATATTCACAAATCACTTACTCAAAACATGAATTTTTCATCTCAAATATAAATTGGGAGTGAAGGAAGGTGTCATCAAGGAGAGATAGTTTAGTTATTCCTCTATCCTTTCGATTATCAAAATATAGTTTGGTTCTAAGTAGTTTGGGTTATTACGTTCTATTAGATAAGGATTCCCTTTAGTTCCATAATTATACATGCTAGTTGTAAAGGGTTTTTTTATATTGTTTAAAATTCTAATTTTTTGTGTCTTGTAAAGGGTATTTATATTCCCTAAAATTAACATGCTCAATTACATAAAGGCCATTTTTTAGGACTCTTTTGTCCCTTTTATTGAGGATGAGGCTAATATTAGAAATTTGATGAAATGTCTATATAATTTTTTACCAATTTCTAGATAAAATGTTCAATGTCAAAAAAAATTAATGTTACAAATAATCCTTTCTTCCTTAATCTCCTTGGTTGGACAAATATGCTTGGAAATGGATTGAACATGGTGATGTATTTCATTTTCTATGGATTCCCTTTGCATTCCAAGCTATGCCATCCCGTTTGTGGTAATATATTATTGATTGATTTATGTAAAAAAGTTCTAATTGAGTCACTAAACCACTCTCTCTATCTTCCAAGTTTCAGATCATTTATAAAGTTATTGTTTCAACTCATGTTTACTACTCTTCTTGTTGGATGTCTTTTAAACATTCCTACCATAAATTAGATAAGTTATTTAGATATTTTCTCTAGGATTTGTATATTCACATGGGAAGGACTTCCATATGGTAATTTGTGAGTATTATTGTACTTAGAAAGAGGATATAGGTCTAGGTGTAGATAACATTAGTTTCAAAGGATCTAATTTATGCACCAGATGGATTATCAAATCCATTAAAGGAAAAGAGGCATGGAAATTCCAAATTCTAAATTTCTTTCTAAAGGCTATCTGTACAGTCACTTGACTATGAAAGGTTTGGGGTTTTAAAATATTTTCATCCATCAGGCTCTAGTTCAATTTTTTGGATCCTTTGTTATAAAAAATATTTGGAAAGCATATGAAAAGGTCAAACCTTGGTTGTTCTAGAATGGTAATGGTTTTAAGGATGGTCTCTTTAATAATAAACGCTATTTATGGGGGTTGCATGATATTAATTTTCATGAGTTTATTCTTGTTTAAATTAAATGGATCCATGCCCTAGATTTCCTTAGACAAGAAAGGCATTTATCCCTAAAATTATTTTGATAGGATGGGACAAGATCAGATATTGGTTTCTCTAGAATGGTAATAGTTTTATGTATGTTCTCTATATTAACTAATATTATCTATGGTGGTCACTTTCTATAAAGTTTCATTAAGTACCTTTGATTGAATTTATAAGGGTGCATGTATTAAACTTCTTCAGATGAGGAATGCACACTATATAAGATACTTTATCTAAGCAATTCAATCTTAGATTTCTTAGTTGTAAATCAAAACTAAGTTTTGTTTTAACCAAATTGATAACCAGACTTACTATAAACATTAAAATATGATATTGGATACTTAGAAATGTCAAATTTGACCTACCTATATCCTAGATTACTTACACATAGTTATATGCCTCTAATACACCATTATATCACACTTACAAGCTATATATAGTGTCAATCCTTTCAAGTTTATATTAGTGGCCCCAATAATTATCTTAATCTATACTAAATTGGTAAAATATTATACTTAGACAACTCTATATCTTCAGATTAATGTTCCTATCTCAAAAATAATAATTTTAGATTTAGTTGGTATTGTCAAGACTTTACAGACCAAATTTTAAGGTTCCATCCTTCACCCAACAATAGTCATATTTGAAAATAATATCATTATTATAGGTCCACCCATATTCATAACATGTCAGGAGCATGATAATTTACCCAAATAAATGCATATACATACAAATAAAGTGTATACTTATTATCATCTAACACTTAACTATCAAGTGTTAGTGTATTTAATTACTCATACATTATTGTATGTTTTTAAGATACACTTTTAATATTCATTGTAATATAATTCATGGATAATCACTATTTGGTACACAAACAAACTATTATTAGAGTAAAGTATCAATCAAGTTATTGACTTGATTGAATTTTTCTATTAATAGTAAATTATTATCTTAAACAAACTTGTTCTACAGGTTAATTACTCTCTAAACCATATTATTAAGCTCTTTCTTATTTATATAAGATCATAGAACACTAGTGATTTTGGCATTTTCACTATGGGATAGATTTATTACTATACTATAAATTTAGGCTAGAGCTATTTTTTCTAAATAGGTAGTCATGTTACATGTGGTAAATTTTTGTACTTTTTATTTAAATATTTCATTGATTTATAGTATTGCATGTATTGTGGGTTTATGTATTATGATATCTAACATGATTATTTATTATATTTAGACAAATTTAAATGGTATCATATTTATACAATCTTCACCTTGTTTTGCATGCTTGTTTAATTTTCAAATATTTAGGTTTAATTTTTAGTTTCAAGTAAATATTTTTGTGGCTTACTGAAAATATTCAATCCTATGCTCTCACCTTTCCCCTATGGGATATTGGTTGATCATAAAATGGATAATGTAGTGGGGTACTAACGGTTCAGAAAATATCAAAGTAATGGTATTTTTTATCCTTCACAATAAACTATCCTTCTACATGAAGTTCTTATTCAACTTCTATAAGACAATTTTTTATTCCCTTAAGATTCATGAAAAACTACAATTTCTTAGTATGACCTAAAATTTTAATATAATCTATCTATTGGTATCTATATAAATATATTATTCTAATCCAAGTGTTGATTCAACATTTGTATCATAGTTTTGGATAACATTAGGATTCGTGCAAAACTTAAAGTGCTTAGTTTGACCTAAAACTTTATAATAAATTATATTATGGCATTTAAATAAAAATGCTTTTGTGATAGGTACATATTTAGTGTATTTTTTATATTGTTAATGACATCAAAAAAATTGCCAAAAATTAAATGTTTTCTAGGTTGGGCTAATTTTTCCAATTATATTATGTGTTTTGAATCACTTTAATATTTTATTGATGTTTCTATATCATTACTATTTTTAAGATATTATAAATTCTTTGGACATGTATTATTTTTTCAATGGAAACTCCCTAGGTTAGAATTGTACTCCTACAATTTTAAAACTCATATAGGTTTTCATTCTAAGAAAATAAGTAAAATATTTCACCTAGTCTAGGTTGTGAGGGATACTCCCCCAATATCCAAGCCATTATATATATATATATATATATATATATATATATATATATATATATATATATATATATATATATATATATATATGTACCTTGCATTATATAGGAAGCACCTAAGATTTTTAGTTTTTCCAATAGGATTCTTCTCAACCATTTGATTCTATAGTTGACTAGTAAGTGGTTAGCCAAAGGAAGTTACTCTCCTTGTATCTTAGAGATGGGATAGTGTAACTATAGGAATAATGGAACCCTTTGTAGTTATTTCCCTTTGGGTAAGTTCAATATTTAATATTGGGATAAGTATATTAAAGTTATACTAATAAAACACACCCAACCTAGTAATTCCAAATAAATCTAAGCTATACATGTAAGTTTAGAACACAATTTTAAAATATTTGTTTAGATCCATAACTATTGTATCATAATACTTGTCCATTTGCAATACATAGTTCTTGTTTTAGTTTTAGTTCATAAAATTTATTTTTAAACTAGAACAATAAAATGGCAATGCAAAGGGTGTGTTGGGTAGAAAGTATAAATCTTAAATATATATTGCTCTATTTCGAAAACATTTACCTACATTTTATTTTATGATACAACATGGATGAAAAAGCTAATTATCTCAAGTTCAAACTAATTCAACTGGAAATGATAGATTACAGATGTGCTCCTTAACAAAGGCCTCTATTATATTACAATTAATAAAGATGCTTCACCTTTATATCTTATCAAACTAAAAAGTGGCAACCCCATTATGAAAAAGCTAGAGGTGTATGTAAAAAATTATGATGGATCTACAACTTGTCCTACTTATTATATTTTAATCTTATAGAAGGTAATCTTACCAAAATAATTCATTACATAGTTATTTATATTAGGACATGACCAATTAATATCCACTAAATATAACTAAGGGATCTCTTAGCACAAAATATTAAAGGAGAGTGTTCCAAATCCTTTAAATAAGTGACATTATGTAATAACCCTAGCTAGGCCTATAATACATAAAAAATATCTAATCTACTCCTAACTAAAGCTTGTGGCACAAAGAGGGATAGTTAATAAAAAATAGAATAAAACATGCAAATATAACTCTACTCAAGTCAATGTAGAGGTAAATTAATCAAAGAGTACAACATTCATCATACTACTTTGTGCAATATCTAATTTACTAAATGAAAGAGTAAAATTTTGGAATACTTACCTTGAATTTAACTTGTCATGCCTCAATATATCTCTTGGGCAATGGTGTTTTTCAAGATTTTATTGTGGATTTGTAAGGATCACACTATAGAAGTCAATTCTATGATAAAATACTCCTAATTTACATCCAATACTTTCCCCCATGACAATATTTTTTCCCTTCAAGATAAAACTCTAAGCAATGACTCCTCCAATGTAGAAATAGTAGAATTGTGAGCTGTAGTAATGTGAAACTGAATGTTCCTCTATTTATAAATGAAGTGAAAGGGGTATTTATAGCTAAGGATTGGACCTAAATACTCCATAAAATTTATCTGATAAGGATATCTAGGTCGATCTTATTTGGTGATAAAGATAATTTTTAGGAATTAAAATATGTTGATTAGGCCAACAAAGTTTTGTAACATGCACTCGATTCCTAAAAAGATCAACTGGGCCAACATGATATGGACATGAATAAAAATAGGAATATGCTTATGTATGGGATATTTTTTAAGGTGAATTATTTATAGGAGTGAATAAGAGGGTTTTAATTGGTTAGGGACTTGGATAAAAGTAGATTATAGTGTTTTTATGTAATGGTATAGATATCAACAATCTTGCGAATAACCAAAGGTCTACCCACCCCTTTCCTAGTGCACCCTTTAAGGCATGCACTTAGAGAGACTAAAATTTGATAAGTTACTATAAGAGAGAAAGCATTAGTAAATGATATAGTTTAAAAAATATTATGTGTATATATATGCCCCATTCAAATCTCATAACTATGGGATGGTGCTTCAGGAAAAAGCATAGCAATGTACATCATTGAGCTAAACAAATTATACTAGAAATTAAAAGTGTAAATAGAAAGTAAATAATTGAAAAACACATACCTTCATTTACCTTGTTACTATAGAATATAATTTGCAATGATGTATATGGAAGAGGCATCTAATGTAAAAGACATTAGGTAGACTAGGAAAATAAGCTAAAAGTTTGAAATTTTTGAAAAAATTATGGGTTAAGCATAGAAAAATATCTACATTGTTAGGATTAAAAAACTTTGTATGGTTTGTAAAAAGAGCTTATAGAAACATAGTTATGATAAAAATGCAGATAGTTTTTTAAATAGCTAGTAACTAAATAATTTGTAAATTTTAAATAAAAATAAGATTTTAACTATTCATTTATAAATTTACTATTTTTAGAAACTAGAGCTTTGTGTGATTTAGACAAGTGATGAGAGATACCATGGCATAGAGGCAAGGATCACGATATAGAAGATGTATAATTGTTTATTCTAGCATGATGCAGGTATGGAATATAATTAATTTTGAAATTTGGTCAATTTTATTTGAAAAATGAGGTATATGTGAAAAGGTAGGAATCAAGGCAAATCTATGTAGTAGAATTTATCCCATGAAAATTAGGGTAGAGTAGGAATTTAAATAGACAATGGGTAGGGGTAAATAGGGTCATTAATTCTTGAAGCAATAATGATAAATGTATGAAAAAGTGGCACATCAATTGAATGTGTTTAGCTAGGCAAATGTAGTTATAAATTAATAGATTAGTAATAGTGGTCAATTATGTAGTATCAGGCTAACATAGTTAGTCAATAGAAGTTATTGGATGTATATAGGGGATGATCTTGTCTAAGAGTGTCTATGTGGTCAATATAAAACATTATGTCTGATCTAGTAATGTGTTGAGGTGGCCAATGTAGTTTTAATAAATGGCCAACTTTGTATTAAGTGGGTGATCTAGTTGGGTTATATGGTCAACTTTGTATCAAGTGGTCGATGTAGTTAAGTTAGGTGGATGAGTTCATATAAAGTAACTAATTCATTTTGATTTTAGTAGTGGTTGATGTAGTTAGATACATGGCTAAATTAGTAAAAAAATAATTCCTAGCCAACATAGTTAATTATGTGGCTGATTTAGTAGAGATATTGAAAAAAATTTAGAATAGGTTAATTAAATAGTTAGTTTTTATGTAAATACATGATTTTTTTATTTTTTTTGATACTTGATATTTTATATTTTATAGAGACTTTGGTGTTTGTTATATGTAGTGTGGCTACCATATTTTTTACATAAACTAATAGCCGATTATCGTGCATAATTGATGACATTGGATTTTTGAGGTATCATGGAAATGTACTATATTCCTTTGAAGGACATGGGAGCTGGTAACCAAGAATTTCAGGTGGGTGGTGAATGGGGATAACATTGAGGTGGGTATCACCCTAGATTATTTACATGAAAACCTAGGACTTATTATTATTTGTACTCTTATTATCTATAATACCCCTGAGTCATATCTTGAGAGATGAACATTAGCCTTATGGATGACTAGATTAGAGATATATTTTTAGGGTTTATGAGTTTGTTTATTTTATGTATATGTGTCAACCATTGTAGATATATAGAAGGTTATTTTTAGTCTTGTGATGGCTCATGTGATCTGTCATAAGTTGGATGGGGAGGTACCACTATATGTGGTCACCTTATGTCATTTGATCTTAGAGCAGGGTTATTTATCTAGGTGTAGGTGGTGCATTATTTGTATAACATTATTTCATGAGGGTAGATGACTATGGGCCCCAATATTTTTATTGAGTATCTATATTTGGGAGAGGTTTTCTATGTATCATCTTCCAGGGTTTCCCTATATGATAGATGATAGTTTACCTTGTGTTCATTAATGGAGACATGACCATATGCTAAAAGATATACCTTATGCCCCAACATTGTAGATTGTCACTCAAGGACACATTGTGTGGTAGTATTATGAAAGTATTATCACTATATATCCTTCTTGTCCAACTATTTTTTTAGGGATTGGGTTGTGTTCAATGTATCATTGGGCATTATACATAGTGGATAGATCCACATCGTGCTGTGTGCTTACCTAGTCAGTTGGGGTTACCACCTCTATTGGCAACTATAGTAGTTCCTTGATAGTAGGAACAAAATGCTAGGGAGCAATGTGGTAGTGGAGGTGCAATATTTCATATAGATGTGCCTATCATTATTCCATGTTAATCAAAACATTGGATGGGACCATGATGATGATAATAGAGAGAAGTGATAATGGTGGTAGAGGAGGTGGATATGGCTATAAAGGAGGATGTGGAGGTGGAAACTATTATCCCATAGTAGGATTTGAAGCTACCACCATGGGTACCATGATGATGGAGACATCAATATATGTAGGTGAAGGTGGACGTGTAGGAGGAGGAGGATATGCATATAGAGGTAACTAAGCATGGAGATCTTATGGTATAATCTATAGAGAGATAGTCCATAGAGTGATGAATTCATTATGGACCATGGTATGTTCATGTTCTCCCACCTATTTTTATATCACCTCTAAGGCATGCCTCAGTGGAGGTACTTGGTGGGCATGTTGATGGAGAGATTGTTCTTGGTGAGTGATTTGTGTTTGGATATGTAGTTGGTGTTTATTATGTTTTGGATACATAGATATTTTTTTAGATATATGATTTTGGGATATGTGTGTGTGTGTGTGCGTGTGTGTGTGTGTGTGTGTGTGTGTGTGTGTGTGTGTGTGTGTGTGTGTGTGTGTGTGTGTGTGTGTGTGTGTGTGTGTGTGTGTGTGTGTGTGTGTGTGTGTGTGTGTGTGTGTGTGTGTGTGTGTGTGTGTGAGATCTAACGTACATATAGTTTATGTTTTACATATACTTCTAATGATGAGTTTTGATGGTCCATAATAGTGCAAGTGGCACACAATGATATTTTGGATGATGTGTTATTGCATCATGATACCACTAATATGATTAATCCTATTATACCTTCTAACCCAAAATATGATAGAAGTTGGTCCATGAGGTAGGTCAAGAGCTATGAAGATGAGGAGATATAACACAAGTGGTGTTACCACCAAGGGTGGGATATAGAGAGTTGTAAGCATTGTAAATAGTGTCCAAGAAATGGGGTGCTCATTTGTCTATGTATAGAGAGTTTTCATGTGTATATGGTTTGGTGGCTATTATATAGGGAAAAATATAGGACCTACACTCATAGATAGAGTCGATATAATACACCATTTAGAGGAGATAGTCTCAAGGATTAATAGGTTGTTTAGCCCATCCAACAAATAGGTAGGGAGGAACACAAACATAGAGTTGTTATTGTATTATGTTTATTTCATGTTTTTGTATTATATCAAACATTGGATCCATTAATATATATATAGATCTATTTATTTTTATGACTCGTGGACATTATCGATGTATGTATTTTATTTTTAGAACTTATGTATAATTTTTTATATATGCAATGAGAAAATGTATGATGTATTTTTTATTCTTTTCTAGCAATTTAGAATAAATGCATGTTTAAAATGAATGATAGAAAAATGTAAAATGTGTAAATGTAGCATATATTATATCTCATGATAGAAAAACTAGAATGTAAAATGGAGTAAATCATGTTGGGAAACATGTAAAATGAAAGATAAATAAATTTGTAAAATATACTAAATTAATTTGAAAAATCATGTAAAATATATCTAAATAATAAAATGGTATGAAATGTAAAATAAAATAAATCTAGTTAAAAAAGTGTGTAAAACATAAAGGAAGGAATAAAATGAAAAAAAATGTAAAACACACTAAATCATGTTGAGAAGCATGTCAAACATAAATAAATGGATTGTAATACTAAAAATGTAAAACAGGGTAGATCAAGTTGGGAAGCATGTAAGACATAAGATAAGTGACAATAGAAAATCAAGTATAATGACATGTAAATTTATGTAAATCACTTGTTTAGAAGAAGTATAGTTAATTTGTGACTGAATCATGGTATGAAGATTGAATATTCTTTGTGATGAAATCCTAGTCCTATCCAAGGTCTTATAGTGAAACTCACAAAGGGTAAATCAATATGGTAAATAATGGGAAATAGTAATGGAAGGTAAAGGAATATTTGTGAGGAAGGTTTGGTCAAGTTCTTATATTACAACTGATAAAAAGGGAACCAAAGGGGTATGATCAACTAATAAAAAATATTCATGAAAGAGGAATATTGGAAATGTTTTAATGAAAGAAGGAATGGAAAATGTATGACAAAGGTGTTTATAATAAACCTTAGTAGGCATGAGACATACTAAGTAAATATGTTGGTAATAAGAATTTATTAGATGCCTAATTAAAAATATATTTGTTTGCAATAAACACAAAACTTTGTAGGTGAATATGTGTAGTACTAATATCATCTCATTATGGTTATGTATATACAATAAATTAAAATGGGCCTACCTTCCCATGACATGTTTTCCATTCCTTAGGACCCATTACAAAGTCATCAATCTACTATGAAGATTGGGTACTTTCATAATAAATTAATCATCACTAATAGAGAATTTTTGAGACTTTCTACCCTAGTCTACTAGCCTACCACACCCCAATGGACCTTGGCTCTATCATGAGGCCAAATGTGTAGTTTGAGCTTTGAATATAAATAGAATATATGATAAGATATGAATCATGTATTTTGATGTGATTTTGACTTTTGAATGTCTATTTTTATCTTTTTGTCATTGTCTTTTGTTTAAATGATTTTGATTTTAAAATTTTATGGATTTTTTGATTTCTCCTCAATATGGATTTGGAATAACCAAACATGAGTGATAAAATTAAAAAACATAGATAACCTTTGAGATTTAGTTTTAGGATACAAACTACCTAAATATTTTTTCATGTTGCTAAATAATTAGGCTGGGCCATGAACAAGTATGTGATATCAAGACTAACCATATGTGTGCTTACTATGAAAGGAAGGAAAGGGGAAAATGGAGATCAAATAGATCTATGTATGTAGTGATACAATGAGAAACATGCTTGTTAAGTAATCATATGGTAAATATAAGATATTAAAGGGGTTTGGATTTTAAACTATGTCATAATAATAACCATCTTTTTAAAACAAATTACATAACAAGCATTAAATAAATCATCTTAAAGAAATATAGTGGAAAAATAAATGAAAATGAAATTATTCCATGAAACATTTCCAAGTGATAGATAAAACATAAAATCAATTTATTCTCATAAATCAAATCTAAATTATATGAAACTATAATAAATAATGTGATGAAACACCATGATGTGTTCACAAGTACTGATAAATTTCATGACAAACATAATCCATAACATTTGGTACATACTTATGTAACTATACTCTAACATTGATCAAAGTTTCATCAATATTTGTATAAAGTCATGAAAATACTTCCTAATGCACTATATCTAATAAAAAAGTGGGTATTCAAGGATAAGAATGATGCTCATGGGGTAGTTCTTATGAGGGATACTCAATGCAAGGAACTAATGATGAACTATGATTAAATGTGATGAATATCCTTAGATTTATGAGTAAATGTGGATTATGGAGAAGGTTAAGCATTTTTCTGCAAATATTTTTGTGTATACGAATGAGTCAGTGAAGGCATAGGCTATGGGAAATCATGAAATTTTTATTATATTACCCAACATCTATTTTGATGATGTGTGTTACATTGACACTAAAGATAATTAACTTCCCCATATTAAGGGCTATATTTCAAAAGTATCTAAAGAAGAGGTAGGATCTTGTTTATAGAATATGCCTTCTCCAAGTGAAGTATATCAATGTATTATTGAATCTATCAATAATGAGTATAAGAATGATTACGTGTACCATGAAAATAACAAATGAATCTAGGAGCAAAGTATGAAGGTGAATTGTTTGTAGTATAAGTTGAGATTAAAGCTTGATGATGCTAATGTGCATGATAATGCTTGGCCCAATGACTAGAAACTCTATGGATCTCACAATATATCTCATCTTCCCATCATGATGATAGAGATTCAACCTTAGGAAAAGGAAGCATGTCATCATTAATATGAGGAAAACTCAGAATAGGATCAATACTAGGCTAGGTTACATCAAGATTTGAGCTCAAAGTAGATTAGTGTAGTGTACATGACATCTCTAAGAGGAATTAATTTATAAGGATCATGGTATTTATCAAACTGGTAAGGTCCTATCATATAATGATTGAGATCATACTCTGATGAGGCTTAGTTATGAATGGAGTAGTGTGTATGTGTGTTTCATTTCAGACTTATGATCATCACAAAAATAAGAACTAATATTAGGTATTATAGAAGGATAAGGAACTACATGAATAAAAATAAAATAATTTTTTAAAGAAGGTCCATATTTAACTATCTCTATAGTTTTAGCTTGGAAAATTTTGGCTAAATATGGGTCATCTAAATAATATCCATCATTGTAATCAGGGGTGTGAAGATAAATAATACATGTGTATATGATTTTATCAAATTAATATCCATGGTGAATGGAGTGTTTAGTTTTTTTAGAGTAATCAAAATTTTGTCTAATGGTTTTTTATGAGATTGAGGTTGTAGAGAAGGAGATAATTACACAATTATATAAGGAGAGATATCATAAGTTTATATTTTCAAACTGATCTCATATGGTTCATCATCATTTAAATCTAAAATATTATATTATATGTTTCTTATTAATTCAGTGTGACCATTGTAACCTCTAGTAGAGTTAACAGGATAATTAAAGCATTGTGATTCACTAAATAGTATTATAGGTAAATGTTAAAGGGTGGGTATTTTAAAACCACCTCATTCTTTGGAATTATTCAAAATTACAAGGATTGGAGTCTCTTTGAATCTTGTATACAACACCGTTATGGGGAAACTTAACACATTGGCATGTTTACAAGGCTACGATTCTCATGTGGTGTGTCTAAGATCAACTGATTAAAATTTTATAAGAAAGTGGCTATTTAAATATCATAACTTTCACATGTACTATGATGGGGGGAACTATGATAGGAATCCAAACACACACTAAATGAAACATTTTTTGTCTATCATATCCTTGACATATACATTGAGTAGATTTGAGATTACATTAAAAATATTTAAGTGTTTTACTAAAATTAAGAGAGGCCATACAGGTGCCTAAACCTTAATAAATTAATACACATTCAACTTTGATATCTCCTATCTACACACTAATGAATAATGGCGGATTAGCCAAATGAAGCATGCTTCAAAAGGGATCATTGAAGAGATAGGGAATTTGAGTGAGATAATTATGTACTATTTCATCAATGTAGATAGACATTTCTTCACACTATTAAAGAATGTTATCTTCAGATCCTAAAAATGTAGCTTCTTGCCCCACATATGGGGGATGAGGGATATTCATTTTGAATAAAATTTGCCCTTAGAAGATTACTATGATGAGAAGTTATCATGTGTTATAGGAAAGGGATTTAAGATGGGATATGTGGTGGTTCATCTATAGGATCCTATTCGTCATATCCTATTATAATTTTATCCGATAAAGGTGCATTATGTTGAAGTAAATAATTTGAGGGTGAATTGGAAGTACATTGAAATTTATGTTGGTAAGGTGCATTTGATTGAGTTTTAGTTAATGTGAGTTAACTAATTATATGTTATTGTGTTTTCTTAGATGAGGTGGTTGAATCATTAGTCTCTTATTATGTTTGAGAGGAATAATTATCAATGATGGAAGGTTTTGGGATTTTTGAATGAGGTGTCTTGGTTAAAAAAGGAGTAAAATTTATAGTGATAGTGTGTGAGTTGTTTTTAATTGAATCATTGAATTTGACACTTGTGACTTTGTTGAATTTATTGGAGGTTGTTACGATTACCCCAATTCCATAAGATGGGATGGGTAAGATTCTTGAAAAATATAAAACTTTTGGAAATAATTGTAGTTGGAAGATGGATAATGATGAATGTAATAAACTATTCTACTCATATTATTCATATTAACAGCATTCTCATCATTCATGTTAGGATCCACTGAACCTGCAAAATTATTAGTAGTGAGAGGTTGATTAGAATTAGCTTGATGATTAGGAAGGGGATCCTTGTAAATAACTAAATAAGTTTTGAATTTATTCAAGGACTCATATTTATTTTTAGTTTCATGAGCCTTAGCTGCTACTTCATAAGCTTTTTTATGTGTATGTATGACCGATTCATGATCAAAATTAGGTCCAAAAAGATAATACTTATCAAAGTTTCTTAGTTAGTTACAAGTTTCATGAGAATGGCCCCAACTTGCATGAAACTAACAAAATTTGTGTGGATCATACCAATTTTTGGTAGCAAGAGTAGTATCTATACCTCATTATGAAGGTCAAGGAAGATGCTTTTGAATATCTACTAATGAAAGTGATTTATGGACATCTATGTTATGTATTTGAGAAAATGTAGAACTAAGATGGGAATTATTGTAAATTGATGTTGAAGGAAAAGGATCTATGGGATTTATTTGAGATAAATATTGAATGGTGTGTATGAAATTATAGGTATCCATAACACTATCATTGGTTACATGTCTATTTTTAGATTTCATAAGCTTTTGGGTTCCTGTTGGATGGTGTGAAGGCTTGAATTGTCACATAAAGAAATATTGATATTTATCTTGCTCAAGGGATTCTTATAAATATTTTGGAGAAAGACTCCTTACATGATATTGTATTTCAGATTGAAGAGTATTAATGAATAAATGAAATAAATTATCACTAGACATGTTATGATCAACTTTGTTAGACAAGGCTTTCCATCATTTGATGAACACACGTGATGTTTTAGATTATAATTATTTGAAATTGATAAAATGAGCTAGGTTATTTTGATTGAAGATAATTAATTTATAATTATTGAGCTAATGCATTGACTAAGTCTTCCAGCTAGTGATAGAGTGAGTTTTAAGTTGACTATATCAATCTAGAGCATCACCAAAAAAGTTTTAGCTAGTAGTTTGTTGTCCGCCAATAAGTATAACCCAATCCTTGTTAGGGTTTCCAAAAGTCTTAAAAGGCAAGGCTAGATCAATGGATCCATTACAAGTGTTATGTGAACTATGCCACCTAAGTCTATCTTTACAATAAGAGGAACTAGATGCTCATTTTGTAAGTATTTAATGGCCTTGTTAATAAGTGGTGGTTATGGTATAACATTACCATGTGTATCTCTAGGGGGATGGGGTTCATTATGATTTTTTACCCATCATGGATTAGGTTGAGGGTGATTTTCAAAATGCATTTACTTATTTTACATTTGTATCATTTTATTGGTACTACTAGTTTAAAAAGTGGAGATTTGAATAAAAGTTTGAAATAAAATTTGATTAGTGTTAATGATATTTTGACTAGTGGAAGTAGCATCGGATGTAATATAATTATGAAAGGCATTGAGATTTTGAAATGCATTAGTATCTTGAGATGCGCTAGTAGTTTTATGGGTTTGTGTATTAGTGTGGGTATTTCAAATAGACCCATTAATGGTCACACCTACCATGTTTATATCAAAGGTTGGCATAGATGGTGAATAAATCATGGAAGATGATGTCATGATAGTATGTGGAGGAATGAGAGGATAAATATGTGGTATGATTCATAAGATGAATTTCCCTAAATCTTAGAGCAAATCTAGGTAAAGGTGAATGGGGTTCTCAGATATGAGCTCCCATCACGAGGTTATAAATAGTTTTGGGATATTTACCATGATGTCGAGGGTTTTCATTTATGAATAGGATAATTTCAACCATATAATTAAGGTCACTTTCACCCTTGACTATTTTTAAGAATAAGGGATTAAGAGAATTACAATAGGGAGGAGTCCCATAGTTTGTATTACTACTAGTAACATGGATATTGTTAAGATTAGAATTATTTACTACTTGATATGGTAGATGCATCTTAGAGGCTTTATGAGGGTTAGTAGGATGCATCATGTTAGTTTGATTTTACTGTGTAGATTCATGTCAAATAGATGTTACATGATGAAAAGATTATCTAAACACTAAATAAATAAAGATCTAGATGCTCAAAATTTAACTTGATCGAGTTAGTTGATATAGTTGGATAAATAGGATAACAAAAAAATATGAAAATAGACTAATTTACGTGGGTTGATCTAGTTGGAAAGGAAAGAAGATAAAATAATTTATAACTTGACTACGTCAAATTGGTCCATCTAGTTGGAAAAACAATAAAATAGAATAAGATGTAATTTAACTAAGTTGAACTGGTCAATCTAGTTGGAAAATTAGGGAAATAGAATAATTTGCAATCTGACTAGGTCGAGATGGTTAATCTAGTTTAAAAAGCATGGAAATAAAATAGTCTATAATATAACTAAGTTGAGCTGGTCGAGCTTGTTGGAAAGTCAAAAAGACATAATTGTCTATAGACTAACTAGATTAAGCTAGTTAATCTAGTTAGAAAAACAAGAAAATAAAAATTCAATGTTGAAAAACACAACACATAACTTGTATTAACACTAGTTCATATAGTCTAAAATATAACATATAATAGAAAAAAAAAAAAAAAAAAAACAATGTAATTTAGATGTTAAATTATCCAAAAAAAGATTAAGAAATTTTTACTAAAGGTTATGATTGATAGTGTAAGATATCAAATATACTTTCTTATTTTTTGGATACTATCAGCCTAATATTTTAGAGAGCTAACTATGGAGGAAGTGTCATTTCCATAACCAACTATACCTAGTTTCAAGGGTAAGCTAGAAGTAACTTATTAGCACTAATTACTAATTGATACACCACACAATCAAATGGAAGGTTGGATTCCTAAGGTTCAATACAAAAGTAAACCCTAGACATTTCTTAAATACCATGAGGTATGTGGAAACTAAATACTATGTTTAGCTTTGTACTATAGCTATGAGTATTGGGGCAAGCCCCTCACATCATAATATTTTTAAATGATATAAAAGGACCATAGATGGAATATCATGTATCCCTTCATGCCAATAAATAATTAGTTTTAGAACTATTACTACATAGTTTGTAGTGAAAGCCAAGCAAAATTAAAATAAAGGCAAAAATCAATTTTATCAAAAATCATGTTTTATAATTTTAAAAAGTAAATAAATAAACAACTAGATAGAAATCAAAGTTATTGTAATTATAATGAAATAATTTTTTATCCTAAGCTAGAAAATAGAAACATACAACAAGATCGATCATATTGATCTAGTTGGGCAAAAGGGATGGAACAAATTCGAGCTAATCGACTCAACCTATTTTTAAATAGGCTAAAATAAATAAATTTTATCCTATTGACTTACATTTATAGAAGTAAAACAATGACATAACTAGATCAATATGGTTGATCTAGTTGACTATGTGGGTATGGTTTTATAACATTGAAAAAACTAAGAAAAACCTATGTATAGAAAATAGAATTGGATCAACACAGTTGATGTAGTTGAGAAACCTACACATAGAATATATACTCATTTGGCAAGCTTGACTTATTTAAAACATTTGCATGTAATACAAAACTAGTTTGATAAGATTGGCCTAGTTGAAAACCTGTACACATAATATAAAACTAGATCGATAAGCTCAATCTAGTTAACTATAAATGAAAATTAAAAATTGTAAGGATTATATTCGTGTCAATTTCAATAGAATGTATAAAATGAATTAGGATGGTTATTTAAAAATTTATCATACTTAATAGATTCCAAGATTGAAGAAGGCAACCTTACCAAAACAATTCATTACATTACTATATATATTAAGACATGAGAAATTTAGATATGTTAAATATAAATAAGAAATGTCTTACCATAAAATACTAAAGGAGAGGGTTCCAAATACATTAGGCAAATTATATTATGCAATAACCCTAGCTAGGCCTATAATACATTAAAAAAAATCTAATTTAGTGCTCACCAAAGCTTGTGGCACAAAGGAGTATAATTAATAATAAATAAAATAAAATATATAAAGAGAAATCTACTCATGTCAATGAAGATGTAAACTAATAAAGGAGTAAAAAATTCGTCCCACTACTTTGTCCAATATCTAATATACTAAATGAAAGATAAAAAGTTAAGAATGCTTACCTTAAGTTAAACCTATCGTGCCTCAATATCTCCCTTGGCCGATGGTATTTTGGGTTATTGTGGTTTTATAAGGATCACACTATAGAAATAAATGCTAAGCTAAAAGATTCCTAATATGCATCTAAGAATTTCCCACAAGATAAGCTCTTTTCCCTTCAAGGTAAAACCCTAAACAATGACTCCTCCAATGTACAAATAGTATAATTATGATTTATATCAATGAAAGAATGAATGTTCCTCTATCTATAAATGAACTGAAGGGGGTATTTATAGCCAAGGGTTGACCCTAAAGCCTCCCAAGAATTTGATTGAGAAGGTTGGCCAAGTTAATCTTGTTTGGTGGGAAAGATAATTGTTAGGCCTTGACCTAAGTTGGGTAGACTAACAATTTTTTGTAACATGTGCTCAATTCCTAACAAGATAATTTGGGATAAAATAGTAGGAAAATAAATTAAACTGGTTGTATGCTTAGTTAAGGGTTATTTTTAAAGGTGAATTTATTATAGGAGTGTTTAAGCAGGTTTAGAGTTCTCATGGAGTTGGATAAAATTAAAATTTTATGGTTTTAGGTAATGGTATAGGGACCAAAAATATTTTTAAGAACCAAAGGTCTACCCACCCATTTCTTGGTGCACCCTTTAAGGTGTGAATTTAGAGTGATTGAAACTCGACAGGTTCCTACAAGAGAGAAGGTGTTAGTAAATGATAAAGTTTCAAAATATTGTGTGCATACAAGAGGCATCCTTTGTAAATCATTATCCCTTAAATTTAAGTTTCATTTTCAGTTTATGAATTATAACTCGAACATAATAAAAAAAACATAATTAGTGGTCAAAGATACAAATGCAATGTCATGACCCAACTTTGGTGAAGGGAAGCACCCTTCAACAATAAAAACATGAAAGTAAAGCCCAAGTCTAAGGGAATTTCATTAGCTTATAAAAATCCTTTCCCAATTCAAATCAAAGGTAAAATTAAATTAAATTTCAACATCAACCAAGAATGTTGTATTTGGTGTAAGAAACCAATCCATGTTCAACATCAATGTTTAATAAAATGGCATACATAGAAGTGGAGATGAAAAAATTGTAGCTTCCTCTTCCCAAGATAAGATTAGCACTTTCTATAATAATAAGAACACCTATTCCTAAATGTGTTATTCTTTCATAATCCTCTCACCATATAGATCATGATAGCTCATTATTTCAAAATCTTGACCAATGCCCCACATCTAAAATATTATTTGGAAACTCTACTCCTCTATTTTTTTAGGGCAAAGGGAAAATAGAAATTGAGAATGATGTATTCAAATAACTTATTGACAATACATAATTTCCTATGAACCTCCTTTCTATATATCAAATCAAACATTCAGGTAAAGTAAATATCATTGAATTTACACCTATTGATGTTATCATTAATAATATCACATACTATTTTATTGTTATAGCCATTGGAAATGTTGATCATTAAGCATGATTGAACATATTTTAAAACTTTATGTTCACTCAACCTTCACAAATCATGATATCACATGCTAAGGACTTGAGTAAAATTTTGCATGAGTGTTCTAGTCATATTAACTATAACTCATTTTAGGACCTCAGTAAGTATTGCATGGTTATTGATTTTCCACAAGTTTATTTCAAATATGGAATTTGTCCACCATACGCACTTGGAAAACAACATAGGGATGCATTTACAAAAGGTAAATCTTTGAGGGAAAGGGATAGATTATAGTTAGTTCATAGTTGTCTTATGTCTTTTCCCAGTGTTCCTTTTTTAAAACATAAATATGTGCTTACATTCATTAATGATTTATCTCGTAGAACATAGATCTAGTTTCTAAAAAATAAAATAAAAGTCTTTGATCGCTTCAAAATTTTAAAATTTAATTTTGAAAACTTATTAGATAGAAACATTTGGCATCTTAGAATAGATAATGGAGAATAATCTATCAATAGTCAGATTAGTGCCTTCTATGAGTAGGTAAGCATTCAACAATAGTATCTTTTACCTTACACCCCTCAAAAAAATGTTCTAGCTAAGTGCAAAAGTAGCACACTAGAGGAAATGGCCAATTATATGGTAAATTCAAAATGCTTTCCTCCATATTATTTATGTTAAGGCAATTTAGTGTGCAACCTATATCCAATATCACACTCCCCACTCTGTAGTGAAAATCATGACCCTCTAATAGAAATGGTCTAGTGTCAAACCAATTTTTTTAAATTTCTAAGTTGTTAGATGTAATGAATGGGTGCACATTCTAAATGAAAAGTCAAGATAAATCAAAATAAATGGCCATGCTTCTATAGTTTTTGGATAATATGAAGATGTGAAATCACATCATCATCTTATTTTGGGAACCACTAAATTGATTTATTAATGGGATTCTGAACAATCCTAGAATTTCACACCAACATATTCTATAACTCTTCTTGCAATACCTTTTGTATTGTTTGACACAAGTTTTTATATATCTTATTAAGAACAAAATAGTTTAGATGAATCCCATTCTATGAGTTACTATAGGTCAAACGATGAGCCCTAAGCTTACAACTAACCCTTTCACCAGTGATATAAAATATTTATAATGTATCGAGACAACCAACATAACCTCTACCAAAAAAGGTTCAAAATTTTCAGAATAAAGCAAGTTCATTAGAATGGGATCTAAGATATCAAATCATGATGATGTTACAACATGACTATGGTGTTTCAAATTTGGCATAGTTTGTAGTGACACATGATCTGTAGGCTTATCATTAAGCATCTAAGCATCCTAAATATAGGCAACTACGATATAGTAATTTCTATTACTAAATAAGAGAAAAACACGGGACTTTTTTCCACTCCTACAATAATAAAAATAATGAGGTGTAAGTGGGTGTACCATAATAAGTAGGTAGAGAATGGGTCCATTTAAAAATACAAATTCTGACTTACATCAAAATGTTTTTGATAAGCTGAAGGTGTTGATTGTCCTAAAACCTTTTATCTAGTTTCCAAGATGAATTCCATTATGATAGTGATATCCTTGGTAGTGTGAAATCCATCCTTATGTGAATATTTAAAAAGTGATTGTATAATTTTAAATATTCATCTCTAGCGTGGTATGAATATATCAATGAATTCTTACTCAAATTTGGATTTACATGGTGTCCCTCTGACCCACAATCTACACCAAGAAATTAGACTAGAAACTCTTGATTTTGGTCTTCTATGTTAATTATTTAATCATCATAAGGAGTTTCATCAAGCATATTCAAGATATGAAACCTTGAATAATGAAGTATTTTTAGATGAATAAATTAGGATTTTTTATTTTTTTACTTGGTCTTAAAATTTCACATTCTGAGAAAGGAATATTTGTTAATCAATCTAAGTATGATCAAGACATACTTAACTTCTTCAACCTAAAAGAGTGTAAGTCTGCATTGACTCCATATCAATCTAGAGTCAATATTTCCTCCAAGTGTTATTATTTTTAAATTTGTGGTAAACCCTATAGAAAAATGGTGTAAATTATTATGTGTGTGACTCATACTTGTCCTAATAATTCATTTTCTATGAACTTGGTATCACACTACTGTTAGGACCCCATGAAAGCAATTGACAAGCTATAAAAGATATTCTAATATATATTCATGGTATTAATAACTATGGGATAGATACAAGTCATGAATAAAATCCTAAATTTATTATTACACTTTAGGTGGGAACACAACATTTTTTTGGCTACACAAATAGTGATTTGGTGTGAGATCCAGATAATCACTAGTCAACTATGGGATACATTTATTATCTTGGGGGAGGTAACATGACTTGGTATTGAAAGAATAAAACTAATATTTATTGATGTAATATACAAGATAATTATAATAGATATGTTGTTATTAGTCATGAGTCAATTAGGATTCAATGATTGCTTTCTGAGTTTGGATTTCCATAGACCCAATCACCCTAATTTAGTACAATAATTAGAGTGCTATCCACATTTATCACAACTTTGTGGAACACCAATGTATAAAACACATTTAGATTCACATGAATTATATTCAAAAAATTATATAGTACAAATTAATTGATATTATGTTTTACTGAATAAATGATCAAGATGTAGACATCTTCATGAAACCCTTGCTTGAGGGTCGATTTATTAAGCCCAAGCAAATTTTTGGATGGAAGGAAGATGTCACTAAGTGGAATAATTTAGTGATTCCTTTTTCCTTTCATTCATAAAAGTAAATATTAAGGGGAAATGTTAGTGTATTTAATTACTCATACACTATTATATGGTTTTAAAATGCACATGTAATATTCATTGTAATATAATTCATGGATATTCACTATTTGGTGCACAATTATCCATATATTAGTATTAGATAATAGTATCAATAAAGCTAATGACTTGATCAACTTACACTATTAATAATAAAGTATTATCAGAATAAGAATTATTCTACAAGTTAAATACTCTCCAAACCCTATCCTTGACCTCTTTTTAATCTATATAAGAGCATAAAGAGCTAGTGATTTCGGTAATTTCACTATGGAAGATAGTTATTATTATTATTATTATTATTATTATTATTATTATTATTATTATTATTATTATTATTATTATTATTATTATTATGATGTAAATTCAGAGCCTTAAAATCTATAAATGTATTCATGATACATATTTTAAATAATTTTATTGTTTTTTTTTATAGTTATCATTTATTTATATTATTGAATGTATTTTGGGTGTATCTTATTGTAGCTAACATAATTTTGGACCATATCTAGACAATTTAATATAGTATTAGAGTTATACAAGTTTCACAACATCTTACATTCTATATATATATATATATCAAGAATCTATACATTATTTTAAATTTATAAAAATAATCCCTTTTATTCTCATATCACAAATTAGTCACTAGGAGTAATCACAAATAAATTCTAATACATACGTAGAAAACTAAAGAATGAACATTTTCAACTATCAAAATCCTAATCATTAGGTTCATTTATATAGTATAGAATCAATATTGAACATTCATACAAAATGGTAATAAATATGTATGGCATGATTTCGCTCTTCATAGTATTGCATACATATGCAATGATTAATCATCAACCTAGATGATTAGGGTCAACTCAATCCATTACACTTGTCATTTTTTTGTAGGTTTTATCCACTAACAAGTGGACTTAGGGTTTTATATGAAGGATATGAAGTTTTGGATAACTTGCATATGATCAAACATTTGAATCACATACTACCAAGAAAAAAACATGCCCACTTGCTCTTATAAAAATAGGAAAGCAAAATACCTAGCATCAAAACCATCCATATTATAACATGTGTCATATGCTACTAACATAAGGATGAAATTATTATCTAGGCCCATACATGGATGAAAAACCTCCATTGAGTGAATCAAAATCCTATTTACATCCCACCTTGATGTGTGCCACATATCTGAATCCTAAACCACATAGGGAATGACTAAGAATCTACTATTTTATTGTATTTTCCATATTTAGTACATTCCATTGTCTAATCATTTATAATCCTAAATATTTAGATATATTCTTCACTATAATACTTTATGATCTAAATTATAGAACTAGTTTATATCTTAAATAAAATGTGTAATTAAGCCAAATTAAACATGTTCCTCCCCAACCCCCTCCACCTTCTACTAATCAACTAAATCAAACTAATGGGTATGATATCATTGACCAACTAAATAACACTTTTGATAAGATTTCTATTCTTAAGTTTTTAAAGGGATTAACATTTGTAAAGACATATTATATGAAACATTTCATGGTACAACTCTCCCAAGTGATACATAATTCACATCCTTTTATTTTATTATGAATACATTTGAGGATATAGATAATGTCATTAAATTTGATAACAATTAAAGACATAGTAGATTGAAATCTTTCATGATTTATTCAAGTTCAAGTATAATGTAAATTTGTTAAACATGTTTTGGTAAACATGGCTGTAAATTGAAAATTTTCAATAGAACTTGAAAAAATTGGGAATAAGTATTAATGGTGTCTAAAAACCATATCAAATCATAAAATGAATTGATAAAATTCCTCACCAATTCATTCAAACATATATTTATATGTACAAATAGGACCCAAGATGATGCCTACAATATTTAAAGTCATGCCTAATCCTCTACATTACAACCTACTTTCGGGGTGACCTTAGATATATGCAATGGATTTAGTACCATGTGAATTACATAGGTGTATCTAATTCATGCATGGTGGCTACTCATAATCACTACCCAAAAATGATGCATCTTTCAGATATTGAAAGATAAAACAATCTTTTGATGAGACTCAATAACAATACAAACTTGAGGATTATTCTATGCAACCTCCCTCAAAACCTATTTCCCTATATAATATGAATACATATGAGGTGGAAGAAAGAAGTACAATAAATGAAAAATAGCAAGTTATGGAAATTCATGAAGAAAATAAAGCATTAAAAGCTAGTATAGTAATACATGAAGCAAATATAGATGTTCCCTTGTTCGTAAACTTGGAAAATTTAAATGGCTTGGTCAAAGATTACTATGATATCGATGATGATAATGATATGAAAGATATTATATATGATATTTTGTGGAAGATAAATTACAATCCTATTGATTTATATGAATAATTATCTCATATATTGTTCACACCTAGTAGTGTTGGATAATGTGAAGATAATTTAAATACAATGAATAATAATAAATGATAAAATCTTAATAAAAATATCAGATTGGAGTAAAGGAAAAGGAAAAAAGAATTAGATCATTAGTGTATTCAAAATATGAAAAAAAGTTTCAAAATTATATCACACCATGATTTTCAAATTTTAAAGGCACCATTGAGGCAAACCTTTGTAAAATCAGGTATGACTCGGGCATAACAACAATTAGATATTTCACTTTCTTAAAAAAATTATGGTAAAAATTCAATAAAAAATGTGGATATTATAGATGCAAAGACATCCATAACATTACTAATAAAAGACTTCAAGATACACTAAGTATCACATTACAAGTGATACTTGAAAGTAATCTAATGATATTATTAACAACCAGACAATGAGCAACATAATGTTTTTCACATTAGGAAGGAAAATACTATTGTGATTATCTTGAATAAGGGGACATGACACATATCATTTTGAAATACAATGAAATAATATTGAAAAATGCAATAATAAATCCATCATCAATGTGATAAAATATTGAAAGGAAAAATTTGTAAAAAATTACAAACTAATACATCTATAAACAAAATAAGCATAGATTAAAATCATCTAAGAAAATAGGTCTTGACTATTAAAACATAAATTATGGGTTAATATTATAAGCATATTTTGATCAATTGAGATAAGTGGGAGACCATTTAAAATATTAAAACTTTATAGCAAATAAGACATGAGATTGATGTACTACAACAATATACACATTTGAGATAATTCCTTGGATATATTTTTATACCAATTTTTTGTAGACCAAAGGTTATAGATAAACACATATGGATCATGCCTCATGATCATTAGTTTATAGTTATATTTGGATAACTATGGTCACAATAGATGAAGGCCAAAATGGATTAAACAAATCAACACATATTTTTATTGCATGTGAAAAAAGACAATCAAGATTCAACATGATGGTAATAAAAATGATTACAAATAAAAATTGTCTAAGATAACAAGGATAGAACAAGTAACACCATGCACATATGAGTATTACACAATGTATCTACATAATCCTTGAAAGACTATAGATGTGGAAGATACACCATGTTTTTCATGACTAAAATTACTTATTTAATTTATTAAAAATAAAAAATATCAAGATAAATAAATAATACAAAAAAAAGATTCAAAAATACAAAAAAATATTAAAGAAAATAACAACTCAGGACCTAAGCATGACATGATTTATAAATACACTATTTATATATTTTATTTATCACATGTTTGGTAGATAAAAGTTTGTTATATATACATATGCATTTTATGATTTACAAGTGAAATAAGGAACATACAAATAATATATAGACACATAGATGTTGGACTTTGCTATACATAGTATCCATGTCAATGCTAAGGAAATCTTATTCCATAGGTCACTCTATCATAGGTTATATATTTCTATGACATTTTATTATGTTGAGCTACCTAGATTTATCACACATGTCTTTCTATTTACTCATATCTTACACAATGTTGTATGGATATGTTATTTTACTATGCCATGATGTAATATTGATAGACATGGATAGTGTAGACTAGTTTTCACTTGTTATATGATTTATTGATGTTATCACTTTTTCATGATAGGATAATCATTAATTTTTTATTGTGCGTAATGCATTTGACTCATGTGTGGCATCTTGATGTCGCTTACTTAAGGCCCTTGGGATTTTATATGTGCCATTCATTTGTCCTTTATTTTCAATATCTTTGTATCCGTTGATTATGAATCTTAGTCCTATCTAATTTGACATCTTCATGTCCTTTGTATGTGACCCTTGGCCTTATGTGTGACATTGCATGCTTATGAGTGGATTAACGTAGTATTTTATACTAAGAGTTTTGAAATTATTGAGATTTATGAGTTTTTAAGTGCCATGATCA